>OZ024831.1:48212027-48248552 GCA_964016985.1 Anodontia alba
GTGGATCCTGAAAAACTCCAAAGAGCTTTTAGAAAACCTAAAGGCACAATCTCTTCATTCCGTCAACAGTATAAAATCTTTTGATTTCTCTACTCTTTACACTACTATTCCTCATGATGAATTGAAATCTAAATTAAAGGAAATTATCAACCAGAGTTTCTTCCACAAGAATGGTAACCGTCGATTTCAGTATGTTGTCATTGGCTACAAAGACACATACTTCGTTCGAGATCACTCTGATGCGCCACAAAAATACTCAGATGCAGATGTCATAAAGATGCTGGAATATCTAATCGACAATATTTTTGTGGATTTCGGTGGACGGATATTTCAGCAAACAATCAGCATACCGATGGGCACTAACTGTGCACTGTTACTTGCCGACTTGTTTTTATACTCCTATGAGGCGGAGTTTGTACAAAGTCTCCTCCAAGCAGGCAAGAAACACCTCGCATAACAATTCAATTTCACCTACAGATATATAGATGATGTATTGTCTCTGAAAAACACAAAATTTGCAGAGTATTTGGAAATCATCTATCCAGCATTTATAGTAAAACCCCTATAGTTTAATGTTGGGATGTTTGGATGTCAATGAAAACATTGATTCATGCAATGCCACATGATCATTAAGTGACGTCAAAATAAGCAATGATTCTCTCCAATATGATTAGACGATAGCGACATTACGACATAAAGAGTGCGTGCTGTTCCACTTTTGATAGGAAAACTGTGAGCAATCGTTTTCTTGTTTCAATTTTAGCCCTCAAACCAGATTTTATTTAAAAAATATGGATGGAAATATATTATAAATATAAGTAATAATGGCAATTTATTTAATGATGATTAAAGTTTGAACAACATTGGTTTGCGAGCAAAGTTTACACGAACCCCTCTGGTGTTCACTTACTTTGCCTGTGGCCCGATGTTGTTCATACTGCAATGAATGGTAAAATAATGCCTACATTTCTTAGATAAAATCCACAAAAAACCATTTCTTTCATACATTCTACAGTGTCTTATGACTCTGTTAGAAGACAGAAAAGGCCCTGATCAGACTACTCGGAATCACAGGCTTAGCTGGGCTATACTGTCTACATATACCCCCAAAACACAATTTCCCATGGCTCTGCTTAACGCTTAGCATGCTGGGAAAAAATCAGCAAACAAAGTTTTGAATTAGTTTTCCACTTTTCCCAGTAAATAGGCTTTGGCATTGCATTCTGTTGTTTCCTTGAGAGACAATTTGCATGAAATCTCGAAGTGTATTTTCTAGGGAAAAATTAAGAAAAAAAAACAACAAACAAACAAACATATATTCAATGTCGTCTGCTAAATATTAGCCCCGTAGAGTGGTAAAGATTAAATAAAAAATGATACTGTTCTCTATATCTAAAATGATATCATCATTTGTAAAAACAGTTTGCAAGCAAATTTGTGACAAATACATATATAAATCATAGCTCTGGATAAGAAAATGGTACCTGGAAAATATTTTTCTTATTTTTCTAAGAAAATGTATGATGTGGGTTCTCATTAGAAGTGCTCATTAGAAGTGGAGAATAAGAAAACTATCAACAGTTTTTGATTGAAACAAAAAGTAAGCTTTGATACATGATAATCTAAACCATGCCTTTCATTTACAAGTTTGTCGTGGATGAGGTCATGAGGCGGACGTTTTATGATGTCAAATTCAGCATGTTCATAGGCCTGGGAGATAGCCGGTACCATTTCAGTTCCCAAGTCAATACAGAGGATGGTGATTGTTCCGAGGGGCAATGGAATGTCCAGTAGGATGAAGAACAAGAATGGAGAAATCTCCGGAATGTTTCATGTCAGGGTGTACGCAATGTACTTCTTCACGTTGTCAAAGATTAAACGGCCTGAAAGAACTTGAACATGAGTTTCATTGATTGAGTTGCAGTTTTATGGCCCTGTCAACACTGTTAATTTCATGTTGAGCTGGTCAGTTAACCGAGTAACACTTTTTCTTGGGTAGGCCTAGTCCTCTGAGCAGTAAACAATACACCAATACTTTGTATATGTACATTCAACAGTTATTGACAAACACCCTTCTTGAATCAACAAAATGGTGGTATGACTGTAAAAGAAATTTCATTATCAATCTCCACGAGCTTTGATTCGAACTTGCGACCCCTGCACATGCAGTCAGACATGCTACTGACTGTGTTGTGGATCCCGATCAGAAAATAAACTTAATTCTTAACACTAGATAAGGTAGTATCCAAAAAAATATATTATTATTATTATTATTATTATTATTATTATTTTATTTCTCAATGAAAACGTTATGTTGTGGGTAGGCATTGGAAGTGACCTAGTGATGCACTTGTAAAGAGTATCCACAGTTTATGTTTTTTGTGGAGAAACAGTTACTCATTTTCGTTGAAAACACTACTACATCTAAATCTATATAGGCAATTATTATCCACTGAATATAATTTATGTTGTTTGAACGAAGTGAATTAGATATAAATTACTTTTCTCTTGAGGGCTCTTTAAGCAAATTTATATTATGAAGGTCTGTTTAATGTTTTGGTGAGTTGAATTTGCACGTGCATTTTGATTTAGTCAGATAAGTACTATCGTTTTTCTTCATTCAAGTAGTGAGCGGCCAACAGTGAACAGCTGAAAATTTTTACTGATTGCGGCAACTTCTTTGGACAATAAACTGACGAAATTTTGGCTCAGCTTTCTTCGCAGAAAGAAGATATTGGCAACTTGAAATCAGAATTACAGCAGAACACTAAAGCCGTTTCCAGTGAGGTAAAGAAGATTAAATCTGAATATGAATTTTCATGGAAGAGACAAGGTAATAAGAGTCAGTTTACTTTCAATTCGGACCTTGAGGACACTTTGAAATAAGGAATTTGGGCTATCGAGAACGGAAAGACTGATTATGCTCAAGAACTTTTGTCTGAAGCTTTAGAAAAGATAAAACAAAGAAATAAGCTAATTAAGATTGCTGACTCATCTGAAGCTGGCTGGGAAACTGTAAAACAGTATATTTCGAATCCATTAGCGAGTGATTCTGAGGATGAGAAAAAAATTGCAGAAAGCTCATTTTAGGGCCCAGAAAAAGCGCAAGAGTCAGGCCAAGGTTAATAATTAAGACAAATGTTACTCTGCAGAAACTGCTCCTAATCCTTTTTATCTAGCTGTGTTTTTCCAGCATGGTCGCAAGGGGCTTACGGTTTCAAACCCGTCAACCACTCACAGTCGGGCATTCAGCAGCAAGGACAAGGGCGTTCCTTTCGAGCCTACAGAGGATGCTGTTTCGCCTGCAGTTCCTTCAGTCACTGGCGTAAAGATTGTCCATTCGTCAAGCAGCAGCCAACCCCAGATACCTCTAAGAAGCAGTAGTGCTGTTGGAGAGGGAAGAGCAGACTTTATGAAAGATGAGTATTTTCTAACTGATAACTTTTATGAATATGAGCAGGAACAGGCAGAAATCTTTGTTAGACAGATTAAGAAAAAATATAGGATTTTGGAGAAATATAGGAGCGAGTCAGTTTCTTCTTGATACTATAACAAATGGATATGTGATCCCTTTTTACTCCGGATAGCGCCGTAACAATAAGTCGGCATTAAGAAATAAACTTTTTGTTCAGGAGGCCATTATAGATTTAGAAAAGCGAGGCCTTATCTTAAGGTGCTCTAAGATACCTTATGTTGTAAACCCTATTACTGTTGCGGTGCAAAACAACGGTAAAAAGCGTTTGATATTGGATTTGCATTTAATTAATAAGCACGTCTGGAAGCAGTGCGTCTTTGAAGATATTAATGTTGCACTTAATTTTGTTTTTAAAGAGTGTTGGATGATAAAATTTGACATTCATTCTGCATATCATCATATAAATATCTGCAACGAGCACATAAAAAGGTTAGTATTTAGCTGGAATTTTGAAGGGCAGATTGTATATTTTAAATTTTTAGTTTTACCTTTTGGTTTGAGTTCAGCAGTATATATATTTACGAAAGTTGTCAGACCTTTGATTAAAAAATGGAGAAGCGAATGTAAAAGGGTACTTATGTACCTTGACGACGGTTTTAGCTGTGATTCCACATGACAAAAAGCTATAAATATGGCCCATGAAATAAAGCAAGATTTACTTTTATCTGGTTTTGTACCGAAATTTGAAAAAAGTATGTGGGTCCCTGTACTGAAATTGCGGTTTCTTGGTTATATCATAGATTCGAAGGAAGGTCAGTTAGTCATTCCCGAGAACAGAATCATTAAAGCTTTGGATACCGTGTCCATTATTATTAATGAAGTTAATTAAAGAGGAAAGGTTCAGGCTAAAAAGCTGGCCAGTTTTGTTGGCCAAATTATATCAATGGCGCTGGTTGTCGGTAATATCGCTCTTATAATGACCAAGTGTCTCAATTTTGATATAGCCAAAGCCAAGAGCTGGTTTTCTGTCATTATATTGTCAGAAAATAGTAAGGATCAATTAAAATTTTCGAGAGGAAATTTAAATAGATTGAATCTGAAGAGAATATTTGATCAAGAAAATTGTACAAAAATTATTTACAGTGATGCAAGCTCATCCGGATTTGCAGGTTATGAGGTTTCTACCATAAACGGTCTAGTTCATGGAATGTGGTCTCCTGATGAAAAGTTGAAAAGCAGTACATGGCGCGAACTTTTAGCGGTTAATAAAGTTTTAATGTGTATTGCCTTTTCAATAAAGCACCATAAGGTTAAATGGTATACTGATAATGCTAGTGTATGCTCCATAATTTCGAAAGGATCTATGAAAACGGATCCGCAGAATATAGCTCTGGATATTTTTTCCTTTTGTGTCGAAAATTGTGTTATTCTAGATGTAGAATAGATACCTAGAACTCTAAATGAAAAAGCAGATTATTTCTCAAAAATTGTTGATTTTGATGACCGGGGTTTGTCAGCAGAGTTGTTTTCGATACTTCAAAGCAAATGGGGTCCTTTAGATGTTGACTGGTTTGCTTCTGAGCATAATGCCAAATTAGAACGTTTTTACACCAGGTTTTGGTGTGAGAAATCGTCAGGGGTTGATTAATTTGCTGAAAATTGGGGTGGATGTAATGGTTATTTTGTTCCACCCATTTCGATGATATTAAGACTATCTTACATATGAAAAGATGTAAAGCCTTCGGTGTAATGGTAATTCCCTGGTGGGAATCGGCCCCTTTTTGGCCTTTACTGTGTGATGCGAAAGACGATTTTAGTAGTTTTGTTTGTGATTGGTTAGAGTTACCTACAACCAAAAAGTATTACCTACTTTGTAAGTCAGGTGAAGGTTTGTTTGGTACTGAATATTTGAATTTCAGGATGATTGCCATAAGAATGTGTTTTAGATAAAAAGTAAGAAAAGGCAGGGTTTGTAGTCTGGCTGTCTATAATAATGATTATATTATTATTATCATTATTTGCCTTTCATGATGGCTGGATTCTATATTTTGTTTTGTTTTTTAAAATTTTTCTGTTGATTTTGCCTTGGAATATGGCAATGTTTTATTATGACGGCAAAAAAGAAGGCCGTTGGGCCATAAAAAGGATTGTTTGCCTTCTGGCCGCTGGGCCATGATGATACGTGATGTTATATAGGCTACAGGGCCGTGATAATACGTGATGTTATATAGGCCGCCGGGCCATTATAATAAGTGATTTATACAGGCCGCAGGGCCGTGATAACACGTTGTTTGGTTTGTATGTTGTTGGGTCATAAAGTATAATTTGCTAATGATAAAAAATAATAAAGGATTTAAGGTAGTTAGATTTATTTCCCTTGTTATACTCTTTTTTTCATTTACCTATATTTTTTGTTCACGTTTATTATTTCAGAAATTCGGAGCAGAAATGGATGGTCTTCCGGAGGCTCTGGTTGGCAAGATGGATCTGCTTCCCGATCTGCTAATGGAATTAAGGTCACAGAACACGTATTTCTTGTTTTCGAGGATTTAATAAGTGGAGGCAATGGGCTTATTCTAACGGATTGGGGAGTGGAGATATCTTGCCCGCAAGAGCTCTCCATGTAGCATTATGTTTAACATCAATAATTCAAAATACCAATTCACCCAGTCCTTTAATTCATGCTTTTTATAGTTTGAAATGGATTCATAATTTAGGAGATTATAGTTCTCCTACAGATTCTCAGGTGGTGAAAAATATTTTAGAGGCTGGAAAAAGACGGCTGTCTAGAGTTATACATAAAAAGATCCTATAACAATAAATACTATTCAAAGTATTTATGAATCCTTGTATCAAAAAGGAAATGCTTATAATCTGATGACGATTTGTGCTATTTTATTAGCTTATGCAGGGTTTCTTCGGAGTCAAGAGCTGTTGGCCATTAAAAGTTGAGATATTAGTTTTGAGAGTTGTTACATGTGTATTTTCATTGAGAAAAGTAAAACTGATATTTATAGAAACGGAGCATGGGTTACAATAGCCAAGACAGATTCTCGTCTTTGCCCGGTTAAAAATATTATGGAGTATATAGAATTGTTAAATTTGACGGATGAGCATTCTGATCAGTATCTATTTTGCGATTTAAGTGCTTGTAGATCTGGATTTAAAGTGAGAACAGATAAGAAAGCCCTCAGTTATTCTACTTTAAGAGATCTTTTTAGGTCAGCCTTAAAACCCCATGTTCAAGATATTTCTAAATATGTTCTTTATAGTCTACGTTCTGGTGGTGCGACCAGAGCCGCCAATATGGGTATACCGGACAGATTATTTAAACGTTATGGACGCTGGAGAAGTGAAAATGCCAAAGACGGTTATATTAAAGACGCTTTAGAGAGCAGACTTGCTGTGTCAAAAGGCTTGGGTTTACGAATGAGTTTATTCATTTTCTTAGTTCAGCCTTAGAATGCCCGTTCTTTGGGTTCAGCCGCTGCGCTCACTTGTTAAAAACTCTAAAGAATAAAGGGAGTTTAATTTGTATGTTTTGTGTTGTAATATAAAGTTGCCTGCTAGGCAAGAGAAATATAATTTATGTTGTTTGAACGAAGTGAATTAGACATAAATTACTTTTCTCTTGAGGGCTCTTTAAGCAAATTTATATTGTGAAGGTCTGTTTAATATTTTGGTGAGTTGAATTTGCACGTGCATTTTGATTTAGTCAGATAAGTACTATCGTTTTTCTTCATGCCAACAGTGAACAGCTGAAAATTTTTATTAAAATTTTTTTATTGAAAATTATCAGTTTTGTTTACAATATTTATAAGATCTATTATGGATTTTTAGGAGCATTCTAGGGTTGCTATGTCCGCATGTGAGATGTTTGGTAAAGGAATTTATGTGTTTATAAGTCGTAAAATTTAATACGAAAATGAGTATTGAGGAGACAGGGGATTTAGAATTAATAAATGGACGGTTAAGGACATTTTTTGCGGAGTTCACTTC
Organism: Anodontia alba; assembly: GCA_964016985.1. Lineage (NCBI taxonomy): Eukaryota > Metazoa > Mollusca > Bivalvia > Lucinida > Lucinidae > Anodontia > Anodontia alba. The sequence continues at coordinate 48,219,442 of OZ024831.1, forward strand.
AGCCGCTGCGCTCACTTGTCTATAACTCTAAAGAATAAAAGGAGTTTAATTTGTATGTTTTGTGTTGTAATATAAAGTTGCTTGCTAGGCAAGAGAATACAAGTTTATTCTATTAAACCTAAAAGCGTGAAGCAAATTTGTAGTAGACGATATTGTAACATTGACTTCATGTGAATAGTCTGAGACTGATCCGTTGGTGTTTACATGGGTACAAAAAGGTACAATAAAATGTGGAATAATAATACCCCGCTATGTGAAACAATAATATCTCTACCCTCCCTCCCCACCCCACCCCACCCCCACACACTCCTCAAACACACACACACACACACACACACACACACACACACACACACACACACACACACATTTTCGTGCGGGGTGGGTGGGGAGAGAGAGCAGATAACTCTGTCAGAAATTTTCCCATTAGCAATCCCAAAGCAGATATCCACAATAACAAATCACATAATTTTAGTTTGGTGGAAATCAATTTATATTTACTTGATAAGTTATCGTCCAGAATTAAAACAAAATACTCATGGAAGGACGAATAGACAAACGGGTACACAGACAAGCAATTTCAAACCATCATACACTGTCACTATCGTGTAGTGGGGTATAAAAAGTACACATGTATACTGAATGCCAAAAGAAACATTAGCAAGTTTATGTACGCTATACTTGATACTGCCATATGATGATGACACCATAGATCAAAACTGTTTGAAGCATTGAATGTCACTAAAATCCAATCACAATACACAGTAAATATGAAATCTAGTCTTATATGAGCAGCCACATAAAAAGAAACCTTATCGTTTTCCGGTTTATGTTGTTTCAAATGCGCATGCACAATTCACTAGTTGGTCTACTGTTTGCCAGTAGCTTCCTCAGGGTCTCTAATACTCGTACATATCTGCAAACAGAAAAGGCTCTGGCGAGACTGCTTATGCACAGGCTCGTCTGAGCCTTTGCTGGTCGCCTATGTTTTAAAAGCCTTTTCTTATTTGATGGGCCATATGATTTCTACGCTTGATAAAAAGTTGTCCATTTATAACTGAAAATGCTGAATTCAAAAGAAGTTTTACCGTTCCCTTTCTAGCAGCATAAATTGTGTTTGAAACAGATCTCTGCAATGCATATGTTTGTAAAATGTAACATTCCTCAGAACTTAAGAGCTGCGCCATGCGAAAAAATGTCTTCAAGCATATGCGGACAGTGAAGGCCCAGATCCGCCTGCATATCCATGCAGTCTAATCAGGGCCTTCGCTGTCTGCAAACAGAATTATTGGATACTATTGAATGTTTCAGTGGAAAGCAAATGCCCGGATGAGACTGCGCATGTGCAGGATGATGTGATTTCACACATTTTGTACATTTCAAAGGCATGTTTTCGCTAACGTTGTCCATTTATGAAATTATTTAAATTACACTGACTGGCAACAGTTTTCAAATTTTCTTCCTTGGAGTTAAAAAAGGATTAAGAATACCGTATTTACCCTAAGTACTTTGAACACCTTATCTACTTAGCATACTTCTCTTAAAATTTAAAATAGTCCATTCTACCACATGTTGAAGTGTTAAAAGTACTGCTGAATGTATAGCAAACAGTGTGGACCCTGAAAATGCGGCGTCTGATCTGGGTCTACACTGTTTGCAAAGACCTATGTGTTCCAATACTTAGGTTATTACGGTATATAGCGATTCCACCAAAGCGTATTATTCTTCTGAAATTGTTAAAAGGCCCTGTTTTTCTATTCAACAGATACACTGAGATGATGGTTTTGTTTCACTATTACGTGTATCAGGGGCAAAAAAAAGCTAATACAGACGGACGTAAAACTAATGTTGCTCTCGCATACCCTTACCACATGAGGAACTCATGTAGCAGGTTTGGTTAAATTCAGTTCAGTTGTTTAGGAGTATATAGCGTGACAGACAGATGGGTGGCTAGATGGACGGACGAATGGACGGATGGGTGGAAAAATAATGTTGCTCTCGAACACGGTTACCAGCGGTGAAGTCATGTAGCATGTTTTGTTAAATTCCAACCAGTGGTTTAGGAGGAGCTGGTGTGACGGAAAGACGGACGGATAGACGGAGGCATTCACAATATCCCCATCGCTAAAGCATTGGGATTAAATCAAGAAGACCATCATGCTTCTATATCTCCCACCTGAGCATCTCGGATATCAGTACCCAGGGGCAAAGACAGGGAGCATCGAGGGGTCTATTTCCTTTTAGAGTTTTAGAGTAGATCTCCGTTTGGAAAAGGGAGGGAAAACCCTTCTGAAAAAGTTACTCCCCCTGTAAGTACATCAATTACCTTAAGTATATTCTAAATTACAGAGAGCCACTTACCACAGCACCAGATAAGGCGCCGTTTTTTTTTGTTTTTTTGTTGTTGTTTTTTTCTCACAAAAAAGTACTGACATTTTCTTTTCTTATTTCTCCACAAAAACTTCGGTTGTGGGTATTAATTTGAAGCATCTTGGCGAGGCTCTTCTAATGTGTACTGACAACATATGTTTTTCTCAAGAAAAAAGAAAACCATCAATGTTTTTAGTTGGAACAAAAGTGCCTTATCTGGAGCTTCCCTTTATTTTGTCTACAGATATACTGAATTTTACATTGCTACTGCTTTTTTTTTTTTTTTTTTTTTTTTTTTTTTTTTTGGAGAAATAAGAAACAAATATTTACCTGATTCTCCATCTTATCTAAAGCTTTGACATACACTGACAGTAGCTTCTAATGAGTACCCCAATAAATGTTTAAATGGAGAAATAAGAAAGAAAAAAAAGAACTACAATCTATTTATTTATTTTATTTTTTTTTTTTTTTTTTTTTTGTTAGAAAAATGCCTTATCTTGAGCTATGATAAAATACAGCTAGGTTTTACAAAAAAACACACACACACACACACACACACACACACACACACACACACACACACACAAATGCAAACAAACTAAACATGTTAAGGAAACCACTTACTGTGACAGTGGCCAGAAGTCCTTCAGGCACATTAGCTACAATGATACCATTGAGGAGAATGACAGCATCCAACCAGAAAAAGTCGATGATGAAAACAATGATAAAGAAGTAAACACCCAGGAAGACGACCAAACCGGTAATCAAGTGAATGAAATGGGCAATCAAGGAGTCTTTGGCAATAGGAGTTTCCCCAACTTCTAATTTACAGTTCAAGTTTGCAATTCTGCCCATGACAGTTTTTTTTTCTCTCCAGTTCTGCGACTCCACGGCATGTACCTGAAAACACTGTTGACTTTCACTATCTCAAACACTGGTAACTCGAACTACTACTGCTTAAATCAAACTAATTATGTTGGTTTAGCTTTGTTTTATATTCTTAACATTTCATCTCCTTGTTAGCTCAAACTACTGTTATCTCAAACAGAAAATTATTGTGCATTTGAGTTTGAGATAATGAGAGTCCACTGTAGATAAAACTGCAGCAAGACGGAGAATGAGAGTCCACTGTAGTTAAAACTGCAGCAAGACGGAGAATTAACTCTTTGCACACTGAATTAAAATACTACTGGTTAATCAAAATACATTCCCAGACTATGTTAATATCTCCATAGCTACAGATAGGAGGGGAGAGGTTGCGGAGGGGGAGGGATGTTCACATAACATTTCTTATTTCTAAACAAAAACATATGTTGTGGATATTCATTAAAGGCGCCTCACTGAGGCACTTCAAATGAGTACCTGTACAATATACGTTTTTGTCATGAAATAAGAAAGCTATAAATACTTTTAGGGTGGTAAAACACCTTATCTGGAGCTATGGTTTCTTCCGTTTTATACCCCAACCATCCCCCACCCCCAAAACTGTTTGTGGGGATTATTGTCTGTTCAACTGTAAGTCCGTCTCTCTATCTGGTACGTTTTTTTTTTTTTTTTTGTTTTTTTTTTGTTTTTCTGCTTGCAGGGGGTATCTAATAAGCATGGCTTATTGACACATCCTGTGTTGTCAACAGAGGCACTGAACTTTACATGTCAATCAACATACTGCTTACCTGCTCATCAAAATGCCAGTTTTACAGATGTATAGGGAGGCACAGTTGTAATGTCTTTGAAATGCTCAGATAGACTTGAATCACAATAAGAAAAATGTGTTATCTTGACAAATCGTGTTGCACAACTGTTGATATGAATATACGTATCTGTGAAATCAGCCAAGTGAATGAGAGACTAATGCAGCGTTCACACCCTTCTATAATTAAGTTATGTTTCCGTATATCTTACCACGGGACTGTTTCCTGAGTTTTGGAAATAGTGCTAAAGTGCATGGCAATAACTCAAGACTATAGGGCAGGATGACATATGGTACTTATATTAAATGCGTCTCGCAATGCGAAAACGCGTCTTCGGGCATATGAAGGCAGCGTCGGCCCAGATCAGCCTGCGCGTCTATGCAGTCTGATCAGGGCCTTCGTTAAAAGAATCATTGGATACTACAGAATGTATGAGAGAGCAAAGGCTCGGATGATAGTTTGCACATATTCAGGGAGTTCTGAATATGTGAATTTTGCGCATGCTCGAAGCAATGTTGTCAACAGATGTGCCCCAAATGATGCTGTTAGCGCTTAGCATACTGGGTAAAAATTTCAGCAGACAATATTTCATTTTTTATCTTGTGTGTGTGTGTGTGTGTGTGTGTGTGTGTGTGTGTGTGTGTTTCAGAAAACAGGATTTGTCATTTCAACAAATTTTCTCCTAACGAGTTCCTTATATATATATTTCAAAATGTTGTCTGCTAAATTTCTGCCTAGGTGTTAAGTGGTACCGTAATAACCCTAAGTATTGAGACAGACAGGCCTGTGCAAACAGTGTAGACCAGATCAGACGCCACGGAACGTCCAGTAGTTTTAGACACATCAGAAAATTACTAAAGAGACTTGTTCAAAATAAAACAAATATGATAAGGTGTTAAGGTGTTCCAAAATATTTCAAAATGTCGCCTGCTGAAATTTTATCAATTTTCACTTGAAATGGGCATGCCCAATAAGCCAAAAACTCTGAATATTATGAAACAGCCTTGTCTGAAGCCGAATATGTCTAAGAGACTTACCTTTAATAGCAATATTTGAGAAAAAAAAGCAAGATTCTTTGTTTCCGAGGGATTCTCATGGGTGAAGTCAGTGATTCTTGTCTGGGGTTCAGATTCTCCAGTCAAAGATGAGTTATCAACCTAACCACAAAATACATGTGACGAACAATACAAGAAAAGTGCCATATATTCATAGCTTCAGATAAGAGTATTTGTTTGTTTGATTTAGTTTTATGGCCTAGTCAACACTGTTAAGGTCATGTTGAGATAGTCAGTTAACATAATCATACATGATTTAGTCCGCTAAACAGTTAACAAGTACTCTGTATGCATACTTTTGCAAGTAACTGACAACTGGCCTTCTTGAGTCAGCGGAAAGGGTGCGAGGGGGGGGGGGGGGGGGTGCGGTGGGGGGATGAACATACAAATATTTTCAATCTCACAAAAGCCATTTGGCCGAACCGGAATTTGAACTTGAGACCCCCCCCCCACGCCACCCCCACCCCTGTATCTGTTGTCAGGCACGCTAGCAACTGTGCTAAGAGTAATATCCAGCATTTTGTTTTCTTATTTCTCCACAAAAACCATATGTTTTGGATACTCATTAGATGCGCCTACAAGATGCTTTGTAATGAGTATTCACAACACCGGTTTTTTTTTTTTGTGGAGAAATAAGACAAATATAAACCATTTTGGTTGAGGCTTACATAGAGCTGTCATACATGGGCTATCATAGAGTGATATGCACACTCTGATCAGGGCCTTTAAGGAGATTGGTTACACTTGGCAGATTCTCTGGCACATTTTACAAGGAAGACGTCTTTTATGACTTCCTATTTGCTTTCTTGTATACCAAGTTCCTTCTAAAATTGGTCTACTCTAAAAGGTAAGAAATTGCTCCCCAAATTCTTCCCCATTGTTTCCTGTTAGGGTGAAAGAAAAGAATTTGCTCCCAAGGAAAGGAAAGAAAGAAGTTGCTCTCACGGGGAGAAAATATTTCGTTTTAGAGTAGACCCATTTTCAGAAGGTTGGAAACAATGAATTTGCAACACTGCCTCCCTTAAAAGTGCATGAATTCCCCTTATTTGTTGCCACCTCATTGAATACTGTAGGAGGCACTGACAAACAAAGAAGGCACCAGACTGTGCAGACAGATAGACTGATGTAGCCATTTGCTGTTCACTTACTTCACAGCGCAAGCAACATCAAATAACAGGCACAGTGGGTAAAATGTTTCCTCAATTAGGCACTGTTCACATCTGCATTGTTTAACTACATGTATACAATGCACAGATCTTGTCATCTGATCATGGTCTACGCTGTGTGCCACTCATCCAGCAGATTAAAGACACATAACTGGCCATGTAAACTTGTTTAATGTTTTAAATAAGTACAATAAAGAGATAAGGTGTCCGAAGATTTAGGGTAAATACGGTTTTCTCTAAGAGAAAGTCCTAACCAAACAATGTAGACCCTGATCAGACGACCTACGCTGCATCTGATTAGGGTCTATACTGTTTGTTCAGGCCTATAGTCTGTACCACTCATCCAGCGGTTGTTAGACACATCCAGTGGACTTGTTCAAAATTTAGGATAAAGAAAATGTCTGATAATTTCATACACCAAAGTTTCTGTTTGCCATTTGATTAAGTACTATAAGAAAGAACTGCATACTGGAGACAATTTGCATGAATTGTCAAATCCTGTTTCTGGGAAAAATAAGAAAAATATTGTAATATGTCGTCTAAAACTTTTACTCAGAGTACTAAGCGTTAATGCCAAACATCCCATAGAGAATCCTTTTCAGACAGTGCAGATCCATAGCATCAGATGAGGTGTTTTATTTTTTTTTTATTTTTTTTTTTCAATGAAAATTATTGATATTTTTCTTATTTCTACATGAAAGCATATGTTTTTTGGTACCATCTTAAAAAGCAGTTCGCCAAGCCGCCTCCAATGGTACCTATATTATGTTTTCGTGGAGTAATAAGATAAATAATTATATTGCTTTAACTACATGTAATACTTGTTAACAATGTAGGCACCTTCAACTAAAACTTGCTCAAAATGAAGGCATCTTTAGTTAAACCTTGTTCACAATGCAGACACCTTTAACTAATATTGCTAGCACTGCAGACATTTTTAGCTAAACCTTGCTTACAATGTAGACACCTTTAACCAATATTACTCACAATGCCGGCACCTTTAGCTAATACTGTTGACAATACAGACATCTTTAACTAGCATTGCTCATAATACAGACTCTTTTAACTAATACTTGTTCACAATACAGACACCTTTAACTTATATTTGATCACAATGCAGACACCTTTAACTATTACTGCTTACATTGCAGACAATTTTAACTAATACTTGTTCACAATGCAGACACCTATAGCTAATACTTGTTCACAATACAGACATATTTAACTTATATTGCTCTCAATGCTAACACCTTTAATAATTCGTGTTCACAATGCAGACGCCTTTAACTAATACTTGTTAACAATACATACACCTTTAACTTAAACTTAATCACAATGCAGATACCTTTAACTAATATTGCTCACAATGCTTACACATTGAACTAATACTTGTTAACAATGCAACTACCTTTAACTAATATTGCTCACATTGCAGACACCCTTAGCTTAACCTTGCGCACAATGCAGATACCTTTTACTAATATTGCTTACAATGCCGACACCTTTAGCTAATACTTGGTTACAATATAGACACCTTTATCTAATATTGTTCTCAATGCTTATACTTTTAATAATTCATGTTCACAATGCAGACGCCTTTAAGTAATATTGTTAATAATGCAGAATCCTTTAACTTTAAACTTGCTCACAATGCAGGCACTTTTAACTAATATTGCTCACAATGCTTACACATTGGACTAATACTTGTTAACTGTGCAGATGCAATGCATATACCTTTAACTTAAACTTGCGCACAATGCTTACACAGTTAACGAATATTGCTCATAATGATTACACCTTCAGCTTATACTTGTTCACAATGCAAATGTCTTTAACTAATATATTGCTCACAATGCAGACACCTTTAACTGATACCTTGCTCACAATGCACCGAACTGTAATTAATAAGTGTTCACAATGCAGCCACCTTTAACTAATACTTTTTTTTTCACAATTCAGACATCATAAACAATGCACACACCTTTAACCAATGTTTGTTCACAACCTTTGCTCACAGAAACCTTTGCTAATATTTATTCACTTAATGTATGTTCAGTCGCAAATATGCCTAAAATTATCATTTGGATGCTGTTTGTTTCAGCAATCTCCCTCTGTAAATTTTAATAGTCAAATATAGCTCTTAGATAGGAGTATCCAGGTATGCATTTTTTCTTATTTCTCTTCAAGAAAGTATGCCATGGGTACCCATTAGAAGCATTCTCTGTGCGGTACTTCCAATAGGAACCTATGACATTTATTTTGATGAAGAAATGTTACTTGTTCACAATGTAGACATCTTTAAATAACAGTTAAACAACAAAAAAAAAAAAAAAAAAAAAAGAAAAAAGAAAAAAGAAAGAAACGTCTTATCTTGAGCTTCAGAGAAATAAGGCTCGTTCTGAATGCCAAACCTGGAACTGATGCAACGCTCCAGATAAGATTTTTTTTTGTTTATCGAAAAGTATTGAAATTTTCTTATTTCTCAATGAAAACATTTGGATTTTCCTCTCTGTTTCGGAAGTCCGAAGCAACAGGCTCACATTATAACTATCCGCAGCAGCAACAACCACTAGTAACACATTTGAATGAAAAACATGTTAAAATGTACTATAATTGCAAATTTAGATTAAATAATCGAGATTTTTAGGCTGTATTAGGGTCTCCAAAGTCTAGTCTGAGACGGGATTTCTAATCAGGGTCTTCTTTCCCTGCTGGAAAGGTAATTATCATGATCCTGTCATTAGCAACAACAACGAGTATGTTCAGAAATGTTATAATTGCTTTTAATTAACATTACATGTTCGGATTTCCCCGAATCCGACCCACAAACCTCACAGTATCACTCAGCTGCAGCAGCAACAACAACCAGTAGCAATAAAAATCATTTGAAGGAACAAGAAACATATAAATATGTACTATAAAGGCAAATGAAAGTTAATTTATCGAGGTATAAAGGCTATGTTAGGGTCTTCAAACTATGTGACGGGATCTCGAAACAAGGTCTTCTTTCCCCGCGGGAAAGGCCATTAACATTATCCTATTATAGGCAACAGCAACTAATATATTTGGAAATGTTTTAAATTACTTTAAATTAACATTATATAACCATTGAATAACAGCAGCAGCAATAACTAGTAACAATTAAAGTCATTTGACTGAACAGTAAACATGTTAAAATAAATTATAAAGCCTAATAAAAGTAATTAATTGAGGGAATATAGGCTATGTTAGGCTCTCCAAAGTTTGGGTCGGGTCCTCTTTCCCTGCTGGTGTTTCATCGCTTAAAAGGCATTATCAGTATCCAATCATCAGCAACAACAACAAATATGTTTGAACATGCTTTACCTTATTTCTAATCAGCATTATATAAACATTAAATACATTTAAGTGTGTAGATATAGGTTATATAGGGTATAAGGGCTCTGTTCGGATTTCCTTCCTCTGGCTCGGTAGCAATAAAAGTAGTTGTGGTCAAGGTACACAAGCAACAATCCAAACTCATAAATCCGTTAACGATTGACGAATCAGAATGTTCAGACCAACAGACATGGACCCCAGAATAAAGCGTGTAATCAGGCGTCCGCGGGTAGTAAGCATTACTTGGTAAGCAAGCTTCACCCAACATGCCCATAGGCCTGAACGAAGGAAATGCAGGTACAAGCGTATGTCCGGGATTTGGGAAGTCTACTTATGGCTTGTTATTGGCAAAAGCATCAGAAACAATTCTGGAAACTGAATTCATTAAACTGAAGCGTAAACATATTCAACTGTATTATAAAACCAAATTAACACTAATTAATCAGTTAATCAATAAACACACACACACACACACACACACACACACACATATATATATATATATATATATATATATATATATATATATATATATATATGCAGGCCGGGATCGGGGCTCCAAACTCTGGTTCAGGATTCTGAACCGAGATTCGGAATCCCGAACCAAGGCCTTAATTTTCGACCCCCTAAAAACCCTAAACCATGTCTAAACCATGTCAGAAAGGTTCCTCCTTTCTCATTATGATGTTTGTGCATCATAATAGTACGAAAGGTTTAATAAATATATATATGGTAGTGATACAATGATAAAATATGGCCCCTGACAGCCTTTAAAATTTGAGTTAGTCTCTCGACCTTGAACTGGAATAAAAATGAAAGGATTTTTTATTGTATCTCTGAATTAATGTTGGCAACATTAAATCAGAGACGATAAAAAAAATCATCACATTTTTATCCAGTTTAAAAAGGAGAGAAACTAAAATTTTACAGGCTGTCGGATGCCACATTTTATGACTTTATAAATATCATGTATCAATTTATTAAACCTTTCTTAGATAAAAATGTTTATTTTTGAATAGTTTGGAGCCTTTAAAACTTCACATTTTGGTCTTTTAACTATTTTTGTTTCGTATTGCACTGGTAAAGACATAGAATAATTAAGTTATTTTTTTTCTTAAACAGTAGCATATAAAGGTAACCAAGGTAATAAAAAAGTATCAATTTACCTGGTAAGCAGTCTGCGGAGTAAGCTAGATTGCCACCATGACATTTCTTCGTAAGGTATAAAAGTAAGCCCTGTTGTTTCCAGACACGACTGATCACATGTCACACTGTCAATTTCTCTAAAATGCTTTTTTTTTATCATTGAATATGCATTTGCCTTGGATTATTATATTATTTCGAAGGATAATGAAGATAACTCTTCTCCAATATCAACAATGAAAATGAAATGGTGGAGAAAGTTTCTCTTCAGACATCTAGCCGACTAAGCGGTTGTCCCAGCTATATGTGACCCTCATATCCACTTTTGTTAAATATATTTTTATTATGCATATGCAGTCAACTGTAACAACATTTTATTCCAAATAATCTACGAAAGCAGACCTGTTGAATCTGATGAACTCTTAACCACCTCAAGTAGCAGATATAAAAAAATTCTTTTGGCTCATACAAAAGCAAACAGAAACATAATTTCTGTGAAACGAACATAAACATTTTCCTTCAAATAAAGATAATAAGTTTCGTTTTATCTTTATTGATATTAACCAAATATATACAAAATAACTACCCGAACAGTACTGACGACTCCCTGTGCCCCATAAAGCTATCAATTTGCATTTAGTCAACCAAAACCTGTCCGAGTTTTAAGATGAACAGAGCATTTACAGGGACTGGATACACTTGATAGATATTCCGCCATTATACTAAGGAGACACATTTCGAAATTACGCATACTCAAATATATTGAAAACAACACGACCAAAAAAAAGGAAAATTTCAGATACAAATTCTGATATTTTTCATATTCCTGCTCAAAACATAGATTGAGGTAACTCGTTAGAACCGCCTCGGCGAGGCGATTCTAACGAGTACCCACAATCTATGTTTTAGCAAAATAAGAAAAATAATGTATACCCATGTAAACCCCAGTTTTACTGTATACAAGTGGGGTTTAAGGGGAGTCAAAATTATATAGAAGTGTTTTCATGATGAATTTTTGCATCTTCCACTTTGTTTTCTTGTGTACCAATTCCCTTCAGAAAAAAAGGTCTGCTCTAAAAGGAAATAATTTGCAAATACTTTAATATCTTTACGAGTAGAACCCTTCTCAGAAGAAGACAAAGAAATTTTGATAGTGTTAACTCCCTTATAAGTGTATCAGTTTAATAATTGTGTTATGCTTACCAGTCAAGAAAACTACATACAAAGACCCCTCAGTATCATCTGAGTCGCAATGCGAGAAAACGTACCTTTGGACGTGTGCGCCCTATGAAGTCTTAAATCAGACTAAGCATTCGCGCAGTGTGATCAGAGTCTTCGTTTTCAACATGACGAAATTTTGCATCTTTACTTATTAAAAATGCGCCCAGTGAAAAGTCTGGTTAGATTGCACGAATTATTCCAGTAGTGTACAATCTCATACAATAGCCGCCCATTGGAATGAATGGATCTGACTGTTGCTGTGTGAAGTTTACTAGGGTAGAGAGGTTAAATATATAGTTAAACAGTTCTTCAGGGTTGCATAAAAGTGGCTGTTATAGCGATCATCACGAAAACACGCCTATATAATTTTGACCCCCTTAAACCCCACTTTTATATGGTAAAACTGGGGTTTACAGGGGTAAACATTATTTTTCTTATTTCTGCCCAAAAACATAGATTGTGGGTACTCGTTAGAACCGCCTCGCCGAGGCGGTTCTAACGAGTACCCACAATCTATGTTTTGAACAGAAATATAAAAAGTATCAGATTTTTTCATCTGAAAATTTTCATTTTTTTGGTGGTAAAATTTTCAATATATTTGAATAGGCATGTTTTCGTAATGGGTAGCTGTTGATGAAGAGATAACAGTGGAGATTCTAGGGTTAACTTATTTCTAACAATTTTTTTTGTTTAATCTTTGTAGACGAAACTATTGCTATCTTTTTTGCAAGCTGGGTTTCTTCCAAGGGAAGTTACCATGTAGCCATTTATTTTAATGTCTGTTGCCTTTTTACTTCCCTTAGCACGTTTTCTGTATTATTATGTACTGAAGAAACTCTCCCAAGTGTCTCCTAGAGGGAGCACATTATTTCGGCCTAAGTAGCCTCTATTTTCTTTAAAAGCAACCCATGTGGTAAAGAGGGAAACTATTCTATTAGTTGATATTTCTTTATTGCTCTGTTTAATGGTATGTATGGGTAAATCAGTAGTGCTCGCTAATATTATAATATATGAAAATCATTTTAGACTGAATGAACTCTCCCACACTATATATTGAAAGATTCTTACGATATACAATTTCCTGGAGAGAGAGAGAGAAAAAAAAAAACAACAACAAACAACAATGTAATACTTTCTGCAAAAAGTGGAGATTCTGATCAAACGCCGCGTTCTTTGGCGTCTGATCTGGGTCTACACTATTTGCCAATTAGCCTTTTAGGGGTCTCCAGCCTACAATGGGTTAAGTTTATAATTATTTTCTTTTCTTTTTATCTGATTGACATTCACTTGAATAGAGAGAAGTCAAATGCATTAAGAAACAGTTGCTTTTATAACAGGACTATACTGATCACTACAGGAGCAGTTAGTAGAAACAGTCTTTGGACTTTGTTTTTGAAGTATAATAGCAAAATGCACATGCCCTGCTCAGCTTGTCCATGTGAAAAGAAGGGCTTTTTCAATAAAAAAAAAATGTTTTATTTTTTAACAGTTAAGCGCACTCAATTTGGAGAAGTCAGACCTATTCGTGAGAAATGGCTAGCGTTATATGTGACCAGGAAATGCTTTGATCAAACTGCGCATCTAAGCTATCTGATCTGGTGTTTTCTTGTTCATTTCATATTATACAGTTTCAAATTATCTGGAAGCAGACAGTGAAAGGTCTGATTGGACTGCGCCGCTGCATAGGCTGATTTGGGACCTCGTTGTCCACGCAGGCAATAAGAGTCTCTCTCTCTCTCTCTCTCTCTCTCTCTCTCTCTCTCTCTAATACAGACAAAGAAACCGCGTGTGAGCCTCAACGTCAGAAAACGAACCTTTGGAAATGTGAGTCATGCGAAAATTCGCGCAGTCTGATCAGAATCTGCACCTGGCGCGTTTTGGATAGTAAATGATGTAAAGCGGACACCGAAGACGCTAATCAGACTGCGCGGATGCGCAGGCTGATGTGAGTCTTCGTTTGTTGCCCATGACAATAGGTACGTTTTCTCACTTTGCGGCTCATATGATTATGCATATGTAAGTTTGTGAAATCGTCCCATGCCATACACACAGATATTTATTGTATATGCTAAAACATAACTTCCTTGACAGCCAATGTCTTTGCGCCGATAGGCCTTTTGTATTTCAAACGGTCCTAATAGCGTATGGTATGAATAAGGGCTCATATTAGTCTGATCAGACCTTCCTCTATCCGTCGACATATTTCTGCTATAGTTACCACTGATTCTGATAGCGATCAAGTTCCCCAGTCATTCCCAATGTTGATGTACTTCCTCTACCTTGTCCACTAACCCATCTTGCGCTCTCACATGCCCACCAAATCTGCACGGCAACGCAGACCATTACACATAAGGCTCAACCACATATAATATGATAATCAGTTTATTTTTGTTTCTTTATTGTCGCTTTTTATTAAAATGTTAACAATAAAATGTCCAAATTATTTTAAAATATATGTTGTTTTCATGAAAGCTAGTACTTGTGACCTTTCGCGCGTATTCGTTTAGCCTATTAAAACAATGCTGTTTTCGTAAAGCTCATACTTGTTTCTGAGCGCGTATTCGTTTAGCCTGTCAGAACGGTATTTGGCTTTTGAATTATGAACAGTTGAGTGGTTTTAAATGGGTAACACAAGTGCGCATTTAAAGATGTCTACCAAAGATAAAGTAGGATCATATTTCAGAAGTACTGAGTAGGGTACATAACTTCCTGAATAGGCATTTGAAATAATACCATGGGAAAACTTACCTGCATTGGTGCGCGTCAAGAGAAATTGGCCTTAGAACATTGGACAAACAAGCAGGGACAGTCCATATCTTCGCTTTTGCGGTCAGAGCGTGTATTTCTATCGTAGGTTATTCACACGTCATAGTGAATACACAATGACAGCTCTCCACGAACCCGCAAGTCGATCTCTAACGGATTCAGTTAGTATTTGGCGCATTGCGGAATAAAATGGCTCTTATGTCAAATGAGGGCAACGAATGCCCAGAGCAGACCGCGCGAATGCACATTCTAGATAGGGCCGTCGTTGCCCGCTTACAGAATAAATTGGTACTGTATGTAGAATAATATGACTGAACAGATAAAATCTTAGTTAAACTGCACACATGTGCAGACTGATCAGAGCATTTACGAAAGGAACAAGTGCCAACTTCTTGTGTTGAACAACACTTGCATGTGTTCGATTGATGCGGTCTTGTTGCAGCGCATGTAGTCTTGCACAGGTTTTTTCTTAACAATGTTCGCTTTGCGGGACACCTTAATATTTGCTCTGAATATTCGGCCACCTTAACATCATTCCACAATTGTCCTTAAATTTGAACAAGTCCATTTATCACTAGTTCAACTGTCTAACAACTACTTGGTGAGTAACAGTGTGGAACCTGATCCCACGCCGCTTTCTCGTTCTGCAGCGTCTGAAATTGGTCAGCACTGTTTGTTCAGACCTCTCTATCCGAGTGCTTTGGTAAATAAGGTATATACTTTGGCGAAGGCCATTAATCTGCTAAACCACTAATATGTTATCTTTAATATTCTTCCAGCTACTTCAGCAGACGACAAATTAATCTGTTTTCTTATTTTTATTTATTTATTTATTTATTTATTTATTTATTCTTTTATTTCAGGAAACATGATTTGACATTGCATGCAGATTGTCTCCACTGGAGACAATTTACATGAAATATCAAAGTCTGTTTTCGGGAATATGACAAATTTGTCGTCTGCTAAAAATTTTATGCAGAGTGTTTAGCATTAAATTGGTAAAACACCACCTCCAAAATTGTAGTTATACAGACTGGTCCGATTTCTTGTGGCGGTGCTGCCGGGAAGGAGCATGAATATTAGATATGTCTCGTCTGCTTTGATTATAAAGTTTATATCGCTTTGCCATTTCCTTACCTTACTTGTTCTGAAATTTGAACGTCCATTTTACCACTTGTTGAATTGTCTAAAGTGCGCTGGATGACTGGCAAACCATGTAGACTCTGATTGGACTCCCCGTTGTACGGCGTCTGAACTGTGCCTAAACTGTTTACTAAGAACTGTCTGTCCGAGCACTAAGGGTAAATACGGCATGATTAGAAAAATAGTTATAAGAAAAGAAGACAAGTTTTCAAAAAATAAATAAACAAATCATTAAATAAATAAATAAATAGATAAGTCAGAAAAGAAGAAAAGAAAGAAAGAAAACGAAAAAAGAAAGAATCATACATGAAAACGTGACATCTGTAGGCACAAAAGGCTCAGATCAGCCTAAGCTTTCGCGCAGTCTGACCAGGGCCTACGTTCAAAGTGTTGAAACAACAGCGTGATCTTTCCACAAATGCCACCCTGATGAAAACACAATACTGGCTGTTAAAGAGGGGTGGCTGTTGTAGAGATGTTATAAAACAGTAAAACAGCACATTGTGATATCGGCAAAAAAGTAAATGTTACAACATCAAGAGGCATTTTAGGACACTGTTTCAAAATTGTGTGTCCGCTGGTTTGCCAGCCTCCAAATCATTATATGTACGGTGGTCTGTATCATTATCAAAGTATGCAGGTTTGAAGTCTGTTCTGGGTATTCGTTGTTTGCGTATGACAAAAAAAAAAAAAAAAAAAAAAAATCTTCTTGTGCTGCGCATTGCTTCTGTGGTCATTGTGGCATTTCGCAGACCCCAAGTTTGGTAGATGTAATCGAACGCGGTCTATTGTAGATGGGTTAGTTAAGACATGTCAGGCAATCACCACAACGACCTATTGTACTGCAAATAATAAAAACGGGATAATAGTATTATTGGTGCAATATAACCATTTACCAATATCTTTCTCCTGGTTATATGTAGCTCTTGATAGAACTGCATTAGCTGTACCACGTTGTTTGAACGTTGTGCACCTGCTGGGTTATTTCTTACGTAAATATCCCATTAATACTGAAAGAACTAATATATATATATATATATATATATATATATATATATATATATATATATATATATATATATATATATATATATATATATATATATTTTTTCGTATTTTGTAGTAAAATGGGAGGCAAAAATCAGAGTACCCTCCCCGACTTGGGGAGGAAGGTATTAGTGTCGATGCACCAACAATTTTTTTTTCAGCATTATATACCTGCTGGGTAATTTGCTTCGTGTATCATGAAATGTCGATTCGTACACTGTACCGCATTTGCCCTAAATATTGGGATACACATAGATGAGCAAACAGTGTAGACCCTGATCAGACGCCGCAGAACGCGGCGTCTGATCAGGGTCTAAACGGTTTGCAACTCATCCATGGGTTTATTAACACATCAATAGTAAATTGAACTTGGTCAAAATTCAGGATGATATATGGTAAGAAGAAGTTATTGTAATATTTAGGGTAAATGTATTATTTATCAAAAACAGTCAGACAATCCTGAGCAAACAGTATAGACTCAGGTCAGACATCATAGAAAGTGGCGTCCGATTAGGGTCTGCACTGTTTTCCAAGGGAAGTCTGGTCGAATACTTAGGGTTTATTATATAATCCATGTTTATAAGGGAGAGACTCGTTTATTTTATTGTCTTATTCATATTGATTGTGTTGCTATGAAATTAATAGCTTTCCGGGAACAGAAGCTCGCAATTTTTATTTCATATTAATAACAAACAGTAGGCTAAATGATACGTAACGACCACATATTTGTCGTAATTACCATAGGCCCGAGCAAACAGTGTAGACCCAGATCAGACGCCGCAAATATGGCGGCTGATCAGCGCCTTATCTGATTGCCACTCAGTCTAGTCGTTTTCAGACACATCAAGAGGTGTTGAAACAGACAGACATGCCTAAATAAACAGTGTAAACCCAGATTAGACACCGCGTTTGAGACTCTTATCAGACTGCGCAGATGTGCAAGCTGATTTGAGTTTTCGCTGGGCGCACGGTTTATTTTCGCACTTGAGGCTCGTACAATATGGCATGATGTTGTTTTGTTACATATTTCGAAAATACCAGGATGTTTTCTCACATAGTCACCCTGAAGTTTTTAAAGAAATAATTTCCTTAATTTGTGAAATTCTTTCTTTCTTTTGTGACAATTAAATTGTAAACATGTAAACGGGTGCATTGTCCATGAGATGAGACAATATGTCCCCTAGTATATTAGGGGTACCTTATTTACCCTAAGTAATGGGGCACTATAACTTCTTACCGCGCTCGTCTATTACTGCCTTCAGGTATTACTAAATTAAATAACCGTGTATAAAAATGCTGGATAAATGGCAAACTGCATAGACCCTGATCAGACGCCGCATTTTGCGGCGTCTGATCTGGGTCTACACTGTTTGCCCAGGCCTGTCTGTCCGTGCCATACCAATGTTTATTACGGCAGTTACGGCGTTGACGTTTTGTTCAGGTCACGGAAGCTTCAATTTACAACCAAGCCCTTGAAAAGATGCACACGCAATGCACTATTCCTTTATTACTGGTGATATATTAGATTACTGGTCATCGGATATCTTCAAAATCAGTGTAATCGCATCAGGAGAAATAACGTTTTGTACACCATATATGGACAGTATGACCCAGATCAGCATGCGCAATCGTTTAGTTTGAAAATGGTCTTCACCGTGCAGCTGGTATATCAGAATCTGATGATTCTTTATGGTGACTTGAATTTCGGGGAGGGGTGAGGGGTGGGTTCTGTGTCAAACTTGTTTTCTCTACTCTAAAAGGAAATAATTTGCTCCTATTGGGAACAAATACTATCCTTTCAGGTGGGATTTTATGTTTGGGAAAGCAAACATGAAATCACAAAAGTTGTCGTCCTTGTAAACGATGGTGGTAAATGTACCAAAGGTACATGTATTCAGTCCCCGTAAGAACACCGAGGGGAGGCGCGGGGTGGAGGGTGCGGGTCGGGGTGGGATGGGATGGAGGGAGAGGAGCGAGTGGCTGTATTTGTAGATGCTAGGATAAGCCTCCGCAGTTAGCATTAGAAACTAGGTCTTTGCAGCATGTGTGGTACGATGAAGGCCCTGGATAAGCCTACGCATCAGCACAGCCTGATAAGGACCTTCACATCCACTGTCCGCTGGCTGATCTGAGCATTCGCTGTTCTTATATGACGTAAGGGCCTATTTCTCAGTTGGAGACTCAAATGCACCCTAAAATGTGGTTTCCTCAGGCAAAATATGTACCCTAATGAATGCGAAACGTGCAGACCAGATCAGCATCTGCACTCATAGTCTGTTAAGGGTCTGAGCAAACTAGGAGTTTAGGATTCGCACATGGACTGCACAAACATGACGTCGACATGACATTGCGATGTTCTGCATTAACTGAATCTGTTTACACGGGCGACAGCGTTGCGCGTCCAGATATTTATTCTTTTTTTTTTTTACTCCGTTAAGTTTACATTGATTGATTACATAACTACTAATAAGCTATTTCTTATTTCGGAGAGGTGCTTCTACTACCTTCCGCGTATACTCGTAGAGAAATAAGAAAAAAATATCGGTTCTTTTTGGTTGGAAAAAAAAAGCGCCTTATCTGGAACTATGACTGAAACCAAAACCTTTCACAACAAACATAAAATAAGAACAGAAGTTCAAACAGGGTACTTTACAGTTTTTTTTTTTTTTTTTTTTTTTACTTCGCATGCTGGCAAAAATATTCAGCAGACGAAATTTTTAAATAAATTGATTGTGGATTATCAGAAAATAAGATTTGACATTTCATGCAAATTATCTCTTTGGAAGGGTGGGTGCGTGGGGAGGGGGTGGATTTTCATAAAATGATAGATTTTATTTTGTGGCAATAATAAGAAAGATATCATAAATTTGTTGTCTGCTGCCAAATCTGTCCATAGCATGCTAAGCATGACTATCTTTAAAATTATACCCGTTGAATTAATTATGCAGCAATAAATGTGTCTTTTCAACCACGGTAATAATTGCCAAGTGCTCATTGTTATTTGATACGATACACGGACATTGTCTGTCTGCTTAGCATGCTGGGTAACATATTCAGCAGACGACATTTTATTTTTATTTTTATTTTTGTTTTTTTTCTGCCAGAAATTAGGCTTTGACAGTTCATGCAAATCCAGGAGACAATTTACTCTCATCAATTTACATGAAATGTCAAAGCCTACTTTCTTGGAAAAGTAAAAAGTATCAATGATTTGTCATCTACTGATTTTGCCCAGAGAGTGGAAAAGATTAAAAAATCAGTCGATTAATGCAAAGCATGCTAGGTAAACCGCAAAAAAATGAAATAAAAAAATACACTGGAAAATATGTCTTTTTTTTATCAGAAAATATGGTTTGACATTTTATAAAAAGTCACCCCGGCAGATAAATTAGCATAAAATGTCAAATCATATTTTCAGGGAAAATAAGAAAATGTATCGCCTGCTGAATTTGCCAGGAGTGTGTTGGATTAAAGAAATGCCTGAATTGATAATATTTTATGATGTCTCGCCTTTTCTTCAGCTCCGAGGGCAGGTCCCTTTTAATTTTCCGGTCACGCGCCAGAGATGAATTCGATGCCAAAATATGTTGAATTGTCTATCTTCTGGCGGGGAAGTGCTACCAGGGAACCGGGAGGGGGGAGGGTAGTCTGTAGTCCCTGAAAATGGGGGAATGGATACACTTTCAGGGAGTCAGAGGCAAACAGTATAGACACAGATCAGACGCCGCAGAACGCGGCGTCTGATTAGCGTCTATACTGTTTGCATTAAATTAAGAAATTTCTACAAAAATGATAATGATAAAAACTAACCAGACAGGAAATAGGCCTTTCCAAAGAGTTAAGATAGGAGAATCCACTGGGCATAAATGGGTTAAAATGGGTTAAATTGGGTTAAATTGTTTTGTCTCACTTCTGAAAAGCGGTCTTCTCTAAAAGAAACAATTTTCTCCCTATGCATATTTCACAAAGACAGAGGAGCTGGCTGAAAGCGGAAATCGATTGATACCGAATTACGATAGAAACGAATACGTATTTTTTTAATTTATTTTTTCATGTGTCAGTTGTCTCTATAGATACATGTATATATGCCACTGCCATGCCTTTCCAACAAAATCATGAAAATTGGAGAGAACAAAAAACAACAACATAGAACCGCGCAGCCTGATCATAGTCTCTACTATTCGCATGGTATTTGCGAAATGCAAAGACCCTGATCAGAGATGCACTGATACGCAGGCTGATCTGTGCTTCGCTCATAGTAAATCTACTATGTACAACGATTCCATTACACTAAGAGGTCTTTTTTTTTCTTTGTTTCAAGAAAAATCTATCAGCAAAAACACGTCACAAAAAAAAAGACAAAAAAAAAACAAAAAAACAAAAAAACACGTCATTTTGACGTGGCCGCAACCGAAACGACGCTGTTAATGCGCTGTAGTTAGTATAAGTGCGTTTACGCAGGCTTAGCTGGGAATTTGCAGGTCCAAACAAAAAGCATTTGGCATAAATCGTAAATTTTGTATGAAGCGCTAATCGAATAACGCTCTAAAGTACAATTTACCTGTCTATTGATTGCGGAATCTAGGACAACGGAGATGCACTCTAGGCAAATGTTCTGCAGATGACATATTGAAATATATTTTTTTCCTGGAAAACAGGTTTTGACATTTCATGCACATTGTCTCCAATGGAGACGATTTGCACGAAGTGTCTGATCCTCTTCTGTAAAAGGAAATATGAACAACAGCATCAGTTTGTGGTCTGCTGAATTTGTCCATAGCATGTTAAGTGTTATTGTGGAGTTTTCAATAGTGTAAGATACAGGGGAATCCCCTCAATCTTTCCGGAAGTATGCCGTTGAAAAGACAGTGTTGCTTTGGTCTTGCCTGCTTTGTTCGGATCTCGCCTGTGATCAACATGAAAATAACAATGTTTACATAAGGTGAAGTCATGGCCAAGCTTAGTATGAATGATAAATGTACTGTAGTTGCTGTTCATTAGATGGTGTTATGTTGATCTTATCTTCGGTTCTAAATAACTAAAATACAGTTGCGACTACAAACCATATCATTTCTTTAGTACCAGTTAACGCATTTGCGCACAGCGTACCATAAAAAGGGACATTGGCAAACAGTGTAGACCCAGATCAGACGCCGCAAACGCGGCGTCTGATCAGGGTCTACACTGTTTCCATTGAATACAGGGATATCTATAAAATGTAGTAATTATAAAAACTAATCAGACAGCACTTCTATTTGAAATGGATCTATCCAAAGAGAGAAGTAGAAGAGTCTACTAGGTATAAATGGGATAGGGCTCAACCACAGTTTGCTGAATGCCCGCTTCAGTTTTGTGGGCAGGGATACACGTGGTAGATATTCTGCCATGTATTTACAAAGAAGACATTTGTGATTTCCTGTTTGTATTATTGTAAACTAATTGGTCTACTTTAAAATGAAAGAAATTTGCTCCCTTTTTAGAGTAGAGCCCTTTTCAGAAAAGGACAAAAAAATTTGAGTGAGTTAACCTCCCTTGAAAGTGTATCACTGTTTGTATTAGCTGATCTGCATCGGACGTCATCAAAGTCGGAAAATATTTTTTTTTTTATTTATTATTATTATTTTTTATTTATTATTATTATTTTTTTATTATTATTTATTATTATTATTATTTTTTTCTGAAAGACATTCGATGCAATCCATTCTCTTTGTACTTCCTCACTACAGAATAGTCAGGGTATTCAAGGAAAATTGGGAATGTAGGTGAAAAATAATGTAGACTAGCTCCAGTCTCCAAGGACTTAATATTTTATTCTTATAATCCTCTTTAGTACAGCCACTAAAAACAATATAATCTCATGATTATGAAGGCTGGTCACTGGAGACTACTGAGTTCCAAACCTATCCCACCACCTAGCTGCATGGTTAGTGTTTGACAAGGGATTATAAATTCTTATTGGTTTGACCTCTAAGCAGACCACGTTTCTCCAATCTACTCAGCACGTTATCAATTTAAGGCACTGATTTATCTTTTGCCATAAGCCCTGAATTGACTAGAAACGAGATTTTCATTACACTTAATCAAATATTGTTTAGTCTTAAAAGTGCCAAGTAAAATTTGCAGCAGATGATATTCTTATTTATCTATTTATTTATTTACTTATTTATTTATTTATCATAGAAAATAAACCTTGTCTTATCATGTGAAACGTCTGCCTCACATAATATATCAAGACTTATTTTTTCTTAAAAAATCAGAACAAAAATTAATAATAATAAATAAATAAATAAGTAAATAAAGAAAAAAGAAAAACAAATAAATAAAGTGTCGTCTACTGTAGTTTAGGATTAAATGTTTCATATTTGTATACTGGTCATAATATATTATAATTATGAGTAAAAATACAGATACAGATTGATGTAAAATAATTTTATAAAATTTTCTTATAGGGATTTTTAAGATAGTTTTCTTATAATGGAAGTTTACATATAAAGAAATCAGCAAAAAAACATAGAAGGGTTTTCTGTGCGTATAAAATAATTTTATAAAATTTTCTTGTAGGGAATTTTAAGATAATTTATAAAGAAAGTTAACATATAAAGAAATCAGCAAGAACCAAAGAAGTGTTTTCTGTGCATATTTAAACGGATAATGTGTATCTTCTGCTTACATGTACCTACAGGTAGCGGAAAATCGCACAGTCTGTTCAGGGCTTTCATGCCACCTTACATCTTATAAATGGATACATTAAAATATCATATATTACCTCAGTATTGGAAAGATAGTCCTTAACTACAGTGTAGACCCAGATCAGACGCTGCATGCTACATTGGTTGTCACTCATCCAGCAGTTTTTAAACTGTAAACAAGAAAATGATTTTTAGCTCACCTGAGACGAAAGCTCGTGATGAGCTAATGTATCGTCTATCCGTCCATTCAAACATTTTAAATACTGCTCTGGAACCCTGGGCCAATTCTCCTCAAACTTCATGTGGAGCCTTCAGTCAAAGGGGGTTGAAATTTTGTCATGGTCATGGTCCGTTAAGATGGCCATCATGCCTATATATGGTAAAAATACTTAAAAATCTTCTCCAGAACCTAGAAAGCTTTAAGGCTGAATCTGGGTGTATGGCATTGGGGATTCAAGGTCTGTTCAAATGAGAGCCTAGTTTGACCTTTGACCTGTTTACGGCAAGGTCAATGTTTCATCAATGTTGGAAAAACATTTCTCAAACTGTATTATAGACGTTTAATTGATGGCAATAGTAGCAAACGCTTTCAGTCACAATCAAAATTTTCTGTCCTAGCCCCTGGGTTACATACATGTAGAAATGTGTGTGATCTTTAACGTCTTCTTTCTTCCCTGACACCATTTGATCATTTTTTACCAAACTACATATTACGGGGCTTTCCATTGAAAGGGTATTGACAACTTGTTCAAATGGTTTTGCATCAATCAACAAGATGGACGTCATGCTCATATGTGGTAAAATACTTAAGATTCTTCTTCTCCAAACCCCCAAAAAAAGCGTTGAACCTTAGTCTTGGTATATAGCGTCAGGAACTCAGAGTCTGCGAAGTTTGTTCAAATTATGATGTTAGGTTGACATGTGACATTTTTACAGCATTACCAAATCTCTTTCCATATAAATTTATATTGAAATGTTGAAAGTTCGTTTTCTCAAACTGCATAAAAGCCTTTTGGTTGAAACATACAATGAATATTCGCAGTAGCAAACCTTTTATGTACACTGAAAATTTTGACCCCAAGGATTATCTGCCGTTTACACTGGACTATATACTAGTGTAAATTTTTGTGATATTTAAACAACTTTTCCTCTGAAAACATGTGATTAATCTTTATCAGATTTCAAAATGGACGTTCTGTTGGAGGTATTTTGCCAATTTGTTCAAATGGTATGTCCGCCGTTCCCACGTATATGATAAAACCTACTTAAAGATATTCTTCTCAAGAAGAAAGGAAGCTTTTAGGCTGAATCTTGGTATACAGCATTGGGGACTCGAAGTCTCTATGAGTGATTCAAATGTAGTTTGGCCTTTGATTTTTTGCAGCAAGGTCAAATTTGCTTCCACATACATTTATATAGGGAGTGTTGAAAATTTATTTTCTCAAAATGTTTGAAGATAAATGGTTGAAACTTACAATGGAAGATTAAAGTACCAAATCGTTTTAGTTACAATCAAAGGTTGATCCTCATCTAAGCTATCCTCCCCCGAAACCCCCCGGGCTGTTTACAAAAATTATATGATAGAATCTTTAAACGACTAGACTTTAAAGCACTTAGCATGTTTTCACCAAATTTTATATGGCGCTTTTTGTTAATGGTTCCAGTGGTCACGTACATTTATCGCCAGATTCTGATTTCCTACAAGACTACTTGTACGCCCAGGGAAGACTGATCAGCCTGTATATCCGCGCAGACTGATCAGAGTCTTCGAAGAGCACTTTGTGGGTAGCCAACGCGTCTTTAAGCAAAAACTCTCAGATCAGACTGCGCGGATACTCTGCCTGATTTTCGTCTTCGCTAGGTGAACATGCAGTCATATAGGAAATGTTGCGTCCCGGTTCATTTATTTTTTCTTCTTTGCGAACGTTACCTTGAAAATTAAGGGTCGATTAGTAATTCGGACTGTACCATCGAACATTGTAACCTACGACATGTACACCCACCGAAACTGACTTCAGATCAGCTTGTGCAGTCTTGAGTCTGGTTATTCTCTGTTCATCATTGTATTCTATACAGGATCCAGCAATTTCGAAAGAGGATGACGAACGTCCTGATCAGACAACAAATGTATATGCTGAACTGTGCTTTCGCTGTCCGCATATCCAACGAGATCCCTTCTGGTCATGCTGTGGCATTTTTTTTTATTTTCGTGACAACATGGATTTCTCTCCTTTCAGAATATATTATTCTTTGTTAGTGCAATCGAAAGAATAGAGCTGTGGTGTGGTACTTGCTTGGCTTGTATAAAATTGATCTAAGATTACATTAGTCTTTTATTATAAGGAGGAAGTTTAAAACGGGCATTTGCATATTATAAAAAGGCTTTGGAAAACACAACGTAGTTTTATAAGATAAACAGAAAATAAATAAACGTCATTTGATACTTATATAACCTTACCTCTCTATGGGCAAATTAAACAGACAACAAGTTATGATATTGTTTTCTCATTTTTCCCACAAGTAGGCTTTGACATTTTATGCAAACTGTCTCCTCGAGTAGAGTCTGATTAATAGATGTCAAAGCCTACTTTCTGGGAAAAATAATAATGATAATAAAAAAAACTATTTCAAAAAACGTCGCCTACTGAAATTATTACCCATCATGCTAAACAATAAAGACGTTTTGTCCAAAAGTCCCTCACCTATATGAAGTTATGAAAGATAGCATGACTAAGTAAAATATCATGTTCGTTATTGCGATTTCGACTTGAAATTTGTTGTCTCGCCTTGTTTTGGAGCCATAAATGTTAGTAGTGTCATTCTTTGCCAGGTTTTGTAGGTCCCAATGCTTCTACTGTTGTGCAGCTTCAAACGCGTTGAACAAACACCGCCTCAGCGTCAGTGCAATATCATAACACAACGTTGAAACAATATAGGGTAACAAAGGTGAGATTTTTGTGCATAATACGATCTCCGGATCCCGAGTAAAATGTAAAATCCCTAGGCCGAAGGGCGAACTTAGCACGTTCATCGGGGACACAGTAAGCGTAATTTCACCATATACTTCAGATAATATTCATCCATACAAGAAAATCAATTGTGATATGAAAAATGAAACCGCCAGGATGAATTTGATATGAATTGGAAGATAACAAAATGATAGATGCAATATACATAAGTTCTTAAAAGTGACATAGAAATCAATATTTACAAATGAGAAAACAATTCTTTGAGAGTAGAAGGCTTTTCATTGACGATAACCCATTTGTTTTGTCAGGAGAAATGGGTAAGTGGCATACAGTGCAGACCATTATCAGACGCCGTGGAGTGTGTGTGTGTGGGGGGGGGGGGGGGGGGGGGGGGAGGGGAGGGTTCGTGGGTGCAGGGAGTCTTTTCAGTCCAAACTGGGTCAATGGCGACGTCACGAAAAATGTCGAACATATTCCAGTCTCTGTCTTTTACTAGATTAGATGTTAAAAACAACACTGCAAGATGCACGAAAATAATTAAATAATTCGTGATTATTTGCATTGCCCCCTCCCCCTTCCTCCTTATTCACCTTTCTTATTATAAAGCGTGATTTAATCATTAAATAAGCAAACTCGTAGCAGACGGAGGTCTAGTTTTAATTATTATTATCATTATTATTATTATTGTTATTATTCTGAGAAAATGAGATTTGGCATATCAGACATTATGTCTCAGTTATCCGCATGTGGCTCAAGTTATACAGGCATTTCCCTTTTACTTTATAGTTGCATTTCTGTGCAGTTTTCTTCGGTAATGCACCCGTAATGCACCTATCACAAATGCAGCAGACGACATCTTGATTTTGTTTTCATATTTCAACACTCCATGTGAATTGTCTTAAACATAAAAAAAAAGAATATCGTCTGCTGCACATTTTGCTTGGCGCTTCAAGGGTTAATACACGTGAATGATTATCATTTGCAATCATCTGGACAATTATGAAATTAATCATATCATGTCGGGGGAGGGGGAAATGAATTCTGGAAATTCACTGCAGAAAAAAAAAGTGTATTTGTTTCACTTCGAGTACACAGAAAACTCACATTACGAGAACACGCCTATTCAAATATATTTTAAATTTAACAACCCAAAAAGGAAAAAAAAATCAATTAAAAATTCTGATATGTTTCATATTCCTGTTCAAAACATAAATTGTGGGTACTTGTTAGAACCACCTCGCCGAGGCGGTTCTAACGAATACCCACAATCTATATATTTTTTTTTCAGCAATATAAGAAAATAATGTATACCCCTGTAAACCCTCAGTTTTACTATATAAAAATTGGGTTTTAGGGGGTCAAAATTATATAGGCGTGTTTTGTGATGAGATCTTTTTAACGCATTCTCGAAAAGGCGGATGTTGGATTTTTTGGTGTTATGCGTGGTGGGGAAGCCGGAATGCCCGGTGGAAGCCATCGACTTTGGATAGGCGGCCACATGCCAGCGCTGGGCATTGAACCCGAGCAGTAGTGAAGACAAGCTAGAGTCTGACCCGGAACGATAGAAAATTTACTCGTCAGAAATTTACAAATACTTGTATATGAGTTCAATAAGTAAATATCATTGCGTCCATATATTTGGCTGTATATATTTACCATACTGAGATATCATGTATGTATGTAATGCTAAAATGTATTCTTAAACGATAAATGTTTTGTTATGCGCTGGTGCCCTACAATCAACCATTTGATTTGAGTTGAAGCAAATACATAAATACATTAATAAAACACAATATACTTTAAAAGAAACATACTTTCATTACTTTCAATGTATTCTTCTCTCAAAGCCTATCCCATAGTTGCAATAGAAGGCATTCTTTCTAAACCAAAAATTGTTCATCGTTTCTTCTTTCTCCATGAAAACATATGCTATGGGAATTCATTAGAAGCACCTCGTTGAGCCAATGTGTACCCACTACATATGTTTTCGTGGAGAAACGAGAAAAAAATATTTCTCAAGATAGGTTGCAGAATTAGTTATGCTGAATATCCAACCACGCTAACTTATATAGTTACAACAGGCTAGATAACATAAGCCCGAAAATGGCATAATCTATTTTCCATTTATTTCAACTCATCTAACGTTTGTTTGTAAATTTTACGTTTTTTTTTTTTTTTAATTTTCTTTTTTAAAAAAAGAAAACCTCTGAAGAAGACGAAAGCCGATAGGCCTAAAGTAAATAAATCATTTGCACTGATTAAGTTTCAATATATATATATATATATATATATATATATATATATATATATATATATATATATATATATATATATATATATATATATATATATATATATATATATATGTATGTATGTATATATGTATGTATGTATGTATGTATGTATATATATGTATATTGTTTAACTAAAGATTAATATCCTGGATACCTAGCCTGTCTGTCCTTTATCTTTGCTAACATTTTTTCCATATGAC